>JAJKFL010000012.1:22917014-22950109 GCA_021186555.1 Reticulitermes speratus
TAAATTGTGTGTGTAAAGAATGTATTCTCAAAAGAACTTTATTGACTGAGTAGTAAGTCACCATTTTGACATCTGGCTGCTTGCAGTGTAGTTGTAATGTACTGTTTGAGGATAACTTCCTATCTTGTGCTGTATGTACAAGGAACATCCATAAAGTAAGAACCGGTTGCGCATAGTGGCTGTGCATGTGACACATGCACGGCCTGTTAACGTCGGTCATCTTCTGTATGTCAAGGGGGATGTGTATTGCATCATGCGGTGTTATAATCTCCCCCACCCCCATTTGCTGTAGTTATTAAAATGAAGGCAAAAATAAAAAATTCTGCTACCTGTGAAGTGTGTTTGGTGATACGATTTGTAAATGGTAAAAATGTTCATCTGGCACAAATTCAGAGGGTGATTTTTGACATGTCTGTTGATGGTGCAGTGAACGAAGGGAATGTGTGGAAATGTTGTCGGTTGTTCAAAGAAGGAAGGAAGTGGGCATGCTAACAGTTTAAGTGGGAAATTTTCGAACATCCTCCATAAAGGCCTGACCTGGCACTAAGTGGTTATCACTTGTTTCGCCACCTCAAGAAATTTTTTTGCCAGCCAGAGTCTGGGGAGTGACGCAAGAGACAAAAGATGTTGTGCAGGACTGGCTGAATAGCTTGGCAGCGTCCTTTTCAACAAAGGCATACAAAAGCCGGTTTCACGACATTACAGGTGCCTAAATTTACATCGCGAATACGTGGAGAAGTAGTTTAATGCAGGTACCAACATTTTGCAGTAACGATATTTTTTTAAAACAAATTCTTCAAACACTTTTTTGCACCCAATTGGTTTTTAATTTCTGGATGTTTTACATACGTGAGTGACTTAAGTATTAAGTGACCATTTCAACATAGCTGCTTGCAGAATAGGTCTAATGTACTGTTGGATAACTTTCCATCTCATACTAAATGCACTTCAATGCATATATGTGAATGTAACTTGAAGTATATATGCCACATAAGTCTTTTAAGAAGATGAATTGCACATTTTTAGGGATATACTATTTCTTCTTTATTTTGCTTATTATGTATTGCTACATGTGCTGTTTTATTGTTTTAGTGCAGTATGCCAGCCAGACTGTTAATTTTGAAATTTAAGGTGGGATGCATATCATTTTAAGAAATAAAGAGGTTAAGAATTTTCGTTAACCCTCCAGTGATGCTGGGGTTTAATTTCCATCTGCTCGCCAGGGCAGATAGGCTTTAAATTTACTGTTGCTGCACATGCAGTCACAAGGCTTGCATTGGAGAGTTAAAATTAAACACCATTCAGAATATTGTATGCCTTTAGTAAGAAAATAGAGTACATTGCTATTATTGAATTTATATTTTTATTCAGTAGCTGTCTGTTTGCTGATGTGTGTTGTATGTAACCATCCTGGGGTGGCTAAGCTTTTTGAGTCCAAGGCCCTAGCAAAAATTATTTTAAACTAAAAATTGCAAGGGCATAAGATTTGTTGTACCTTGAAACACGGCTGTCACTGGTGTTTGTAATTGTGAATTATTTGTATCAAAGCAATATTATAGCAGGTAGATTAGAGCAGAAGTGGGTGTGAATTTTGTTGTGCTGATGAGTAGCACACATTTTGCTAATGAGTTCTTCACATAGTGCTAATGAGTGCTGCATATAATGTTCATTGATTTAAGAGGATGACATTTTCTTTCAACAAACAAATTCGTTGCTATAGGAGGGGTGAACAAATCCCTGGTGCCTGGTCACCTGGGTGCCTAAATTTTGTATGTTGTGCCTAATATACGGTATGTGGGCCCTAAGTATGGAATATGTGGACGTGCTTCTCTGTCCAGCACTTCCCGACATCCAAAAGTCCGTTGCCGTGAGGGTTCCCAGACTTCACTTGCATGATGTGATAAGAATGTCATTAAGATTATGATGAGTATGGAGCATGGGTGAAACATACTGACAGGTGGAAACCAAAGTACTGGGAGACAAACCTGTCCCAGTGCCACTTTTTCCACCACAGAATCCCATGTTGACTGACCTGTGATCAGGCCCAGGCCTTTGCAATAGGATGTTGCCTACTAACTACCTGAGCACTGGCATGGCCTTTGCCTTGTTTTTATACATACCATAGCAGCTGTTTGGAATAAGAATTGGTAGATGTGACAATTTCTCACGATTGGGATAAAAATTCATTCACATGATGGATTATACATGCTGGTTTCTGCATTATATACCTAGCCTTCATGGTAACAGTATGGTCACTTTTGTTTTGGCAACAGGATGGTGCACGGGGTCCTGCCTCGTTGAGCGACTCGTTGAGTTCTGTTGCGGGGGACTCAGATTCAACAGGTAAATTATGCATTCTTCAGTTGGTAACAATCTCGTGATTAGAGTGGTATTTCTGGAATGATTTTTTTTGCCATAAGTTACGTAGTTATGTCAAATTGTGTTTTATGTTGTTGTTTTCATTGTTTGTCTTTCTTTTATATTTTGAGTAATTGCTGTACTGTGTTTTGTTGCAGCAAGGGTATCTCGCTCGCGACGGCGCCGGTTGGCGCGAGCTGGAAGGGAGGGGGCGGGCCACTGTGCTTGTGGCCGCAGCTTGCCATATAGGTAATTATTGCATTCAGAATTAAAGCCTGTTTGTAGTTTGAGATTGGCATGTGCCTTTGAATGCATGTATTTAAGTTCAGGTAGGTTGGTTTTGTTGCTACTGCCATGACTGACAGTGTCTAGACTAAAATGCAGGAATTGAGGCAGGTATGTGCAGTGTTTTGTGTGGGAGAAAGAGGGTTATTTTTACAACATTTAAAGACATCTGCCATAAGGATAGTGCAGGCAGGAAACCTGATGTAACAAGACTGAGCTGCCTGGCCTTGGATGTTTGGCAGGGCTGTCAACTGCAGCAGCTTGCAGCTGAAGCACTTGCTTAAGTGCTTCAGCCAGCTAATCTTGATTGGTCAGTGAGCCCCCAGCTAGCGTGTGACCGAATTCCGTGCTACAGTACATCTGTAGTCACCTGCATTAGTTCCTGCATTCTGTTCTAGTTCAGGCATTCACAAATCCTGGGTGTTGGTTGCTCGGGTGACCAAATTTTGTGTGGTGGCACCTTGTATTTTTGGCATAATTACTGCAGTATTTTTCCTTACATACAGAAACTATCAGTTCACAATCACTGGGCAGAAAGCACCAGATAAGAGTGATGTCCACAGGTTATGTTACAGTACAGAGTTATGTGTCCTCAGTTTGTTCCTGTCTTCATTTCACCATTCTGACACCTAGAATTTGGGGGTGGTTCCTAGATTTTTGGAAAAATTGTGTCCCACTCTTGTAGTTGTATATTTTTGGAGCTGTAACTGCCTTGTGAAATACAGTGAAACCTATTTGGATGACTCCGCTTAAGAAGTTCTCTGATCTGAGACATAATAATTTAGTATCAGAAATTCCCTGTATGATTGACATATACATTGCCCAGTTAATACTTTTCACACTTAAAAGGGTTCCCTGCTTAGGGAGCATGAAAAGCTTACAGTGCAGTGAATTTTTCACCCTTCTAATATCTTTTGTCATTCAGATCTTGAACTTTTTCCCCAAGTTGTCATTTGTTCAATTTATTTCCAACATACATTGCTAGATTAATGCCCTCAGTTCATAAAGGTTCATCTTCAAGGTTGTTTCCACCATGAATTGGAGGTACAGATAAGCAACTTGGTGTTAATCCATGGAAATGTGTGGCATTCTGACTGTGCTGCAATCTGTTGCCATACACATTTCTTACATGAAGAAGCATTGGTTGCGCGTGCGTGCATGTGTGTGTGTGTGTGTGTGCATGTGCACGCGTGTAGGGTGTCATATAATGACCACAGTGGATGCTACTTAAAATTATCAGTGCATGGGGAATCACTTAAGAATTTTTCATTTCTATATCAATTTAAAAACTGAGGCAGCTGAAGAGGAAAAAGGTGAAAAGAGCAAAATATTGACACAGGACTGGTATTTATTGAATACTTCCAGCAGGACTGAGTTCTTTATCTACAAGTTGTGCTAGTAAAGAAATTTGTGGTGCTGAAGAATGTGTTAGATTCACTGTAGGGGATGAGGCTTGTTGTGTGGTTTGTAGGTGAAAATGAATCATGTAATGCAGAGGTTTGTGGAATAATATTCTAGTGCAGACAGTTTGTTTTGAATACAAATGTTGGAAAATGTTAATTTCCTGTAAAGGTAAAGTTTTCCCTGTCCATACCATGAAGGCATATGGGGGAATAATGGTATAGCTCCGTTCATTCTAAAGTTTGGCACCAGATGGAGGTGAGTGGTTAAATTCATGACCCAGCTGCTTTACCCCTGGAAAAGAACCTTGGTACCTTAGGACGCTGGGTGGGTCGCAGAGCCAGTCTGGACGTTTTGTAGAGGAGATCTCTTACCACTACAGGGATGCGAACCCTGGACTGTCCAACCAGTAGTGTGGTTGGTGTAACAACTTCAAGTCCAATCCATGTAGCTGAACCAATGCATTCAGCATCAATGTGAAAGCCTAAGAATTAGAATTTTCAAATACTGTTTTGTATTTCCTTAGCACTTTGTTTATTAAGTAATTTTTGCTATATAGCTCAGCCAATACAGTGACTGGGCCGCAAGCTGGATGACCGAGGAACCATAGTTTGATTCCTTGGAGGGACAAATTTTTTTCTTCTCCAAAGCATCCAGAACAGTTGTGAGGCCTACACTGTTTCTTCAGCAGATGCCAGGGGCTCTTTTTCCAGGGGTGAAGTGACTGGGGTGTGAAGCTGTACCTCCACTCCCCCATATGCCATCATGTCACACACAGAGAGAACTTTACTTTTGCCTGTACATGTTTCACTTAATGTCTGTGTAAGTACAAGTACCTAGGCCATACAAGAGCAGTTCCACTTGGAAAAGTGAGAAGATTAAGTTGTTTTTGCATTTGTAACATTCACACTAACTTGTGGGTGTATGTGGCATGCTACATGTCTTGTGGCCCATTGATTCATTTCCAATGTCTATTCCAGGTCAACTCCGCAAGCTGACAATACGGCACATTCAGCTGAGCACACTGCAGTGTTGCCGCAGCAGTCAAGGTATGAACCACTTCCATTATCATAATGTTCTGTATTGCTATTGCTACTCACTGCAGCGCAAATGCGTCAGGGTCATATGTTCATTTCATGAGAAGTACTGTGGGCTTGTACATTACTGTCTGCTGTCGTGTGATGCCGTGTAAGCATTCATCTTAACGTCTGTGACAGTAAAAGTACCTAGGCTATACAACAGCAGTTCCACTTGTAAAAATGATAAGATTGTTTATTAGTGTATTGGGTTGGAGAATGAAGTTAACAGAAGTGTGTGCAAGTTGTTTTTGCATTTGTAACGTTCACTGTTACTGCCTTGTGGGTGTATGTGGCATGCTACATGTCTTGTGGCCCATTCATTCATTTCCAATGTCTATTCCAGGTCCACGCAGCAGGAGACAGAGGAATTAATAAACCTGTAACCAATTCACTGCAGTGTGCTCAGCTGACTGTGCCGTATTGTCAGCTTGCAGCATCCATGTGTCCACACGCAGTCACCATACTGCTTCATCTGCAGCATTGTCTTTATCTTCGGCAGCTTCTTCCTTGTTCTTACTTGACGATTCAGCTGTATCGACCACAACTGTGAGTTCCTTAAGGACTGGCAGTGGTGAACTAGGTGATGTGGATGACTTGGCAACTACAGGATCTACAGGCAGTGTTTTGACATGCAGTGCCCCACATCATTCACTCTTATTTGCTGCCAAACATTCGTCATCAGTATATAGAGACAGTTCAGAAGATATTTCAAGTTTAGTTGGGGGACACCTGTCTTACTGGGAATACAAGAGCTTTAATGGTGTAGGAGGCCAACCTCAGCAGATCAGCAAGTTTGTTGAGTATTTTGAAAGAAAGCAAAGCGGATGGTGAGAACACAACTTCTTCAGTTTGGAACTTGCAGGAATCTCAAGTCCCTTCAAAACACCAAAGAGACATACTGTTCCATCAAGCTACCAGCTTTGGAAACAAGAATTCACCCATGGATTTTGCACGAGAATGGAAGGTGCAAATATGAATGATGCAATGCTGTCATCAAAAATTGCTCTTCTCTGGAAGTCACTGGAAAAAGTGACAGGGGCAAACTTATCATCAGGAACTCCACAACAGTCTCAGTTGCTGGTGTCTGCACAGACACAAACCAACACAGTACAGGGAGAAAAGTGTGTAAAGAGGAATGCAAACGCAACTCAGAGATTGATGATATGTGAAGGTGCAGTGTGTTCAAAACTTCCCCTTTTTGACAAGAAGTAAGTTTTCACAATGTACAAAGATAAGTGTGGTTGTATGACATTGGCCCATTGCATGTCATATTGTCCTGCCACTGATGATGACTAGTGTAATAAATAAATATATATATATATATGTATGTTTATTAATAAAGTTGTGCCAGTAATATTTTGTGTTTATAGAGTTGAGATAATAGCAACAGTATTATGCTGTACTTGTTGTATTTCAATATATTTGGCAAGTTAATGATTAGTTTACTCTGAATTGTTAGAGTAAAAACAGAATAGGAGGTGAAGCAGAAACATATTTCAGGATGTTTAACAAAAATATCTTTGGTAACAGAACTCTTCTAGGCTAACTGCAGTTATATTGTTAGGGACATATTCAGCGTAACAGAGGTGTGTGTGACATACTGGTAGAACAGTAGCTGAAGAAGGAGTGTGAAATAATTAAACTGAAAATTCTTGTTAAGAAAACACCAGTAAGTTATATTAGATTAAGAATTAAGAAAAAATACATACATACAAAAAAGTTTTATTTTATTTATCCATGCAGTATACAGAGACTTGGATCAAGGGAGAATGACGTGTTTTGTGCTCAGTGGCGAATATTTCCAGAGGATGCAGACGAGTACTTTTCACTGTTTTTAATTAATATGTGGTGTTTTAATTTCATCTTTGTGTTTGAGGCCCAGTCATTTATGTTGGTTCAGATCATGCCTAATTTAATACCACAAGTCTGTTGGTACGCATTTTGTTGTTTCAGCCTTCATGCACACAGTTGCTCCTTTTATTTTCTTGGGATTGTCTCTTCACAGCATATCTGTAGAAGTGCAGTTGCAATACAGTATTGTTGTTTAAAAGTTCTTGATTTTCTAAGATTGGAAGGATTTGAACACTGGAGTGCAAGTAATCATATCCAGAAAATCAAATCATTCACAATGGAAACACTCTGTGTAAGCAGTGTGAGTTACATCAAGTATCAATGTGTCTTGACTTACTTGGGAGGAACCCAGTTTGGCAGTGGCCCATGGCACTGGTTATTGTGACCGAGATGCTTGATGGATTTTCTCGGTTCCTCCAGGGAAATGCAGGATAGTACTTTAAAACAGGTCACAGGTGCTTTAGTTTGTTGTACTTCATCACCAAAGTAACCTCTCGTCCCAGTCTACACAAAATATCGTGCAACCAACATAGTATCATGACATAATTTAAGAATCAGTCTAATCAGTATTTTGTCTTGGCAGTGTATTATCTTTCCTACAATAATAAACATCTCTTAACCCTAGTGAGACCAGTATCCCTGTTTTGAGCAGTAGTTCCCAGAAAACATAGAAATATTGCAGTATTTACTGATCTGTTTATTTCTGGGACAAGTAGGTGCATCTTTATAAATTGCAGTTTTTGTCATTTTGATACTTGGCTATAGAAAATGATTAGTAGACTGTCAAAACTTCAACTATATATGTGTTATGTTTGCTAGTATATCATATACTGTATAAGAAGTTAAAAATAAAAAATTCTTATTAGTTCTTATGCTTTTCTTATGCTTATTAGTAGAAAAACTGAAATATAAATCTGAAAAAGCAGTGTTACTGGTATATAGCGTTTGCACACTTTCACACAATGACAGTTTATACAGGATGATTCTTAATTTTATACTGTGAGGGTAAGGGTCGTATTCTACTTCTAAAATCAAGCCAAACATTCTACTACATGGTTGCAGTTGGTTTGATAGCAAGTGATGGCAGTGGAAGAACTACCTGACATACTGGAGAATGTACCATAGGCATTGAATCCAACTGTGTGATGATTACTTGGTAGGAAAGAAGACCTCCTTTGTCGCTGTTATTTTCTTGTAACTGGGATGTATGTTGGTGTTCTTTTATTTAGCTCGCAACCTGGTCAGTTGATTTTGAGGATTACAGAGTTTGTATTCACAAAGCAGGACCCTGCTTTGTCGCTCGTAAAATGTGTAATGCATATGTTCTCTGGCTTAACTTTCCATGCATGTTGATTTTCAAGGCTCTTGTAGGATCTGTCATCCCTTCTTTCACTAGCTGCTCTGCATCCTGTTCTGTGGCCAATCACAGACTCATTTGGGCTGTGTGTGGCAACTCTGGAGCAGAAAAGGTTTCCAAAAGTGTTACTGTTTTACTTTGTTTGTCTCACTACTGCACTGAAATTACATTTTTAGGCGACCTGAATGCGCATTTATTTCGAGTAGACGAACTTCTGATGGTAGAGTAAGTTCTTGATTTAACCGATCTTAGTGCCCAGCTAAACATCTGTCTCTTCTCCTCTTGCTTTTATCCCATGTGCAAAATACATTATTGCAGTAACTGTACAGCATCTGTCTCGTAAGAAAGCTCTGAGAAATACTGCAGATGCCCTCAGTGTTTCAGACACAGTCTGACTCCATGCTGAATCTTTGAACTGCTGTTTCCTTGAGGTTGCTGTAGTATCTCAAAAAGATCTTTTGTTATCAGCATTTTATATCCTTCAACAAAAGGTAAAGTAAATTTCACCACAGAACAGGCCCTGAAAGCCCAGACAAGGAGTGGAGGTATAGCTCTACTCTTTCTTTAACGTTGGTGCCAGATGGGGATGGGTGGTCTATGCCACACCCTGGCCACTTTACTCCTGGGAAAGAGACCCAGCATCCATTGTACAGGAGGATGGGTGGGCCACAGGGCCGGTCTCTACGGGTGCAGAAAGTCTTGCCTCTACCAGGATGCAATCCCTGGACCGTCCACCCCGTAGCGAGTCGATACTCAACAGAACTCAGTGAAAACATGCAGTTACATCATAGCGCAAAATGCAGTCAAATGTGACAGTGCCATAGTTTTAGATTAAACTGCGATAAAACTGAAGGGGGAAGAATGGGCAGCAGATTATTTTTACACTCTGTTGTCCACTTGTCATAGTATCTAATGCCATAAGATTCATAACAGAAATTGGTGGAAGTAATTTTTTAACCGATGTGAAATATTGCTATATTGCAAATTAATTTTTTGCACTGTTGTAGAAATCTTCAGATAAGAAGGGAGATAGTTGACAGTTGTAAAGAATTCAGTACTAAGATGAAAAGTACTTACTGCAATCTATTATGTGAGATATGAGCACATGTAACACCACAAAATAACGTCACATTTCCTCTAAAAGCAAGCGTTCGACTGAACCCCAAATTCTACCAGTTGCTGGCAAACACAGGCCACCGAACATGTTGCAACTTGCACATTATGAAAGACAGGACATTTTTCTTTCAAATGGAATACATGTAGTACTCATAGACTACAATTTCAGTGTTGACTATTGGCCAGGTTTTGATGCGTTCTGGCACACTGTGTGGTGGCACAAAAGTGTGTTTGTGTGTGTGAGTCATAAAAGAGTTCATATGGCCTCTGATAGTGGTTGATGAGGGCACTGGAAGTCTTTACAGTAGCAGATTTGATTGTGTGCTGGGAAATTGACCTCTCATGGGAGTTTGACGCGAGAGTATTAGGGTATTGAACTTTAGATACAACAGGTCCAAAGAAGCTTCTTATGGCAGTACAAGCAGTGCAAATTGTGGCCACTTAGAACTTCACTTCCTTTTGAAACATAGAAATTAATAGAACATATCTCAATTTTTGTTAAGATGCATTGGGGTGCTTGAAGCCTAGCTGTTTGGCAGAAAGTTCCACTTTGTACAGCAAATATAAAATGCTTATACTGTGATCATGTCTTCCACCAGTGTGTGCAGAAGTGTATCTCTGTATCAGGACATACGCATGTTGACAGTGTATGTGTGCTGTGTACATGTCATTACAGAGACCGGAAAATGAAGTTTCAGTGAAAAATCACTGATGTGTATTTGTACTTTTTCCATCGTCACTGATTACACAAACACAGTGTTTGAAAAGAGGACTGATTTCGTCTTCAGGTAGTTCACCTGAAAACAAAAGCAGTCTGCTGTTGAAACATCATGTTTGTGTATTCAGTGGTTATGAAAAGAGTTCAAATACACATCAGTGATATTTCGCATGTTACACCATTGTCTAAGAATTATAGTGTATTGTTAAAGTCTCTCAGTATCAGCATAGAGATAATGAACAATGTTCATATTATTCAAGAAACTTATGGTGTTACATTGTCATTTGTCATACAATGCTAACCTTGCAGGAGGAGTCCCTTAACGTAACAGGCCAAAATCCACTTATATTCAAGGAAGGCCAAGACTTCTCTGAGCAGTTAGGCACGATATGGTCGCTGCTAGGCTCACCTTGGAATGGCTGGGCAGTGTTATGCCTGTTTCAAAAAAATTTTCTTTGAAGGATGTGCTTTTTCTCTCTGTCCTGGAGGTGCCTTGTTTGAAACTCCCACGCTGAAGAAAGCTTTTGCAGGAATCATCATGTGATGGTGGTGGTGCTGATTGTGGAAGTCATATAGGAATTTTACAAACTTTTCTTAACTGAGGCATCCCTTTCGCTGTGGCTAAATGTACATAAACATGCTGAATCAGCACAGCTGAGTGCACATGTTCCTCTTCCGAACAACAATTTCGGGGCAGTCCATGATATTGCTATTTTTACAGTGCCAATTCTGTAAAGGTTGGATCCCACATTGTTACAGAGAAGTTGAATTAAACCATAAAGTATTAAAACACAATTGCATCAAAATGATATCCAAACTGCCAATTATTGTTTATATTAAAACCCCTGTAACATTTAAATTCTAATATTGGTGGCTGTGTTCTTTTATTTTAATGATTCACTAAATAGCAGATTTTGTTGACTAGCCAAGTCAGTTCTCTCTTTTTTTTTTTAGGGGGGGGGGGGTGGGGGCATTCTAATATGTGATAAAGTGAATTGTTACTTGTGTAAGAATTTACGTTGTATAATGTATAAATTCTGTGTGCGATGTTGAAAATTGTATTGGTTGTTTTGTGATGTACTTGTAGATCACTTATATCTAAAGTTAGCATCTTATTTGAAGGTTTTATTTTGAAGAGTACCCCTTCATTAGCTATGCATATCGAGAGACTAGCATTGTAATCGTTAAAGACAGTTGTGAATATGTACGTGTGTTTGCGTTCATTTTGTCACCATTCATTCTGTAGTCTTACAACAGGTCCGTAGCCTCTTCCAAAACGAGTTTTCCACAGGGTGCGATCTAGTGCTTCCTCTTTCAATTTCCAGTATCTTCTCTTCTCTTCTCTTGTCACTATATAGGTAGGATTTCCATGTTGCTCATTACTGACTTCCTTGGTAAGTCAGTTGATTGTAATTGTGTTTCAGCAGTTTAGGGGATTCAGAATAACTTTCTTGTGTTTCGTATTAACTGTCCTGTTGCATAATTACGGTGAATTTATGGTGCACATGGAGTTGGATGGCGATAAATGCTTCTAGAGGTCGAGTTATACCGTTATTTCGAAATTTAAGTCGTGGTGTACAGTTATGACTTGCTTGCTTAGATAGGTCACTTCCAGGTTAGTGACTTAGATTGCACAGTTATGGAAGGAAGATTGATGCATTTTAAATGGATGCTGTGAAAAGGGAATGAAATTTATTAAACTGGTAATGAGACAATTCATAGCTATTCTTTCAGGGGTGTTGCAAAATAATGTGTCATATTTGAAGTAAATTTGAACGATTATAAGCATTTGTTGAAACATTCTTTATCAGATTTTTATACAATCTCAAGATGTCAAGATTTATGCAGTGTAATTTGGGCTTTAACCCTAGATGGTTTTGAAGGCATGGAAATAGTGGGAAGAAAACAAATTTGTCAGTGTATGTAGGACACACCTCTACTGTATTTGACAAAGACAGGACTGTTGTACTGAGAATATGCTGTGATTGCCGTATTTTATTGGGATGGTGGAAAGGATTGGCCATCTTGCAGGAACATTTAATGTACATTGTTGGTTATAACTCATGGGAAATCATAATTCTTTCCCCTTGTCATTGTGTTCCTCTTCAGAACAGCTGATATCATTACCTTTCTGCACCTCAGGATCAAGAACATTTACAATTGTAATTTTTGTTAAGTCAAAAGCCATGTGTTTTGTGTGTGTGCCACTCTAGCCACATAACAGTGAACCATTCAGAGCCTCACAGATGTTGCTGTGGCCAGATCTCCTGCACTGCAGTCACCTAGTAGGCTCCTGAGTGTGTAAGAATATCTGTAGTGTGGCATTCAGTAATATTTCTGTAACAGAATGTTTGTATTCAGGCAGTCCCATTAACTTCTAATGAATTGTTATGATGGTATATGGTCATAGAGGTGGCTGGATTTTGGACATGTGCGTTTTTCCATATGTAGATCTTATAGTTCACTTTTGTCCCCAGGTGTACATTCCTCGTTCTTCGGTGAAATACTTACGTTCACGCAGTATGTACATAGTGGGAAAGAAACTACCCTTTGGATATTTTCCTTCTTTCTGTGTTCAGGGGCCCAGATCACCCAATTCATGCATCAGAGAGCACTGCAGCTTCAAGAGGAAAGGGTCCTCAATGAGTGAAAATTGTCAAACAAGGAAATTCATTAGCTTGGCCGAAAGTGTATATCAGTTGCAGATAGATACTGCAGATCGTTTTAATTGCAGGCCAAAAAGAGGTAAGAAACATTTTATTTAATTGAGGATGTGAATGGTTCTGGTGGATGCAAATGATGTACATATGACAAGATGTTGGGATAACGTATTGGACTGACATGCAGTTAATCCCAGTCACACCTGAGTATGCTGATGTGAGCCTTCACAACTGGTCGTAACATTTCGTGAGATCCATCCCCCCCATCTAGTGCCAGGGTTAAGAATGAGTGGAGCTGTACCTCCACTCTTGTCATATGCACTGGTAAGATGAATTTATCTCACTGCCAGTCTTGTATATGGTTGTAGAATTTGCCATTGGCTTTTAATCACATGAAGGAATTGTTTATTTTAGGCAGGCAAAGAACTTAGGTCAGTGGTAGCAGAACTACAAACATTTTTGTTTTTGTTAGAATGGACCATGTTTGGGAATTATGTGTTGTCCAATTTCTGTATTTAAGCTGTTATTAGTGGACAGTGCAAGAATAACGGTTATATGAAATTTTAAGTCTTTGTCATATGTTTTAGAGGAATAGTATTTTACCAGATGGTGGTCAGTGAAGGTCACATAATTTGTTGCAGCTGTGGACCTCAGTGATGGCAGTAGTGCTGTAATATTGTAAGATGTTTATGTGGTAATTTGCTGAAACATTTGTGCAGATGAACCGAGGTCAGTTCTGCAACGCAGGAAGGAAATCGCAGTGAATGGTTCGAACATCCCTTATTCTCCAAATTTATGATCACATCCGATACACTCTGTGACCAGAGGAGAAGAAGAGGAGACGCAAGCAGATGAAATGGAATCGCAAGTTCACAGTGTGAATGAGTTAATGTTAGTAAAGTTAGATGACATATATTTGCTGATTTTGAGTTTTGTATGCATTTGCTATAAGTGGTGTACCATTATACCCCTCCAAAATTTTAACTGTCAGTAAAATTGAGTTTTATGTATGTAATATACTGAGGCCACAGGAAGAATTCACATAGATGGTGGCAATGGTGACACTTAAGGCTTTCCACTCCATGTCGCCTGTTGTGTGTTGCACCAGGCCCCTACAGGTGTACAGTTGTTCCAGCCATTAAAGTAGTCCATTGACGCAAGATGTTGAATGAGGGAAGTCTGAAACTGCATCAGGGTTAAACAAGTTGTTTGTCCCCACCCACCCTTTTTTGGGGGGGGTTTGGTCCATTACCATGTTCAATATCACGCAGGATGAGACAGTTCATTTGGAAAAGTTTGAAAGTGTTCTGATATTTTTTTCATCAATAGCTGTCCTGTTTTCAGAATTGTATCTGGATCTTTTTAATTGGTTTCTTTTAAATGAGTGCTGTGTACCCATACTGCAATGTACACAGCAGTGGAGCGGAGAACTGGCACAGACAAATCACATAAATCAGAAGGTAGTATGTAATCACCTGTGGAGTTGGTGATTAAGCTTCACTGAATGACATTCTAAATTCTTAGTGAAAGTAGATGGTCTGTTTTTGAAATTGCTGTTAGATTCCCCACGTTCAGTGTGTCATAATATGAATGATACATAGTGTACTTCTTAAACTCTGAAGTCCAAATATAAACTGGATTTTTGGGACATAATGCATTAAGATATATATGAAATTTTGATAAAACCAGTCATGCAGGCGTGAAATATTTTCTTAATTTACAATTATTTTTTTTGTTTCCTCTCTATTGCATTACTTATTTGTAAAAGTGAAGGTCACGTTGTCCCAGTGCGTGACATGAAGGCATGTTTAGCTGAAGAAGTACTGGATGTTTTAAGAATAACTCCCTGTTATGGTTGTTTGAAGTGTATTTTGTAAATTAGAGCTTTGTACCAATTTTGCATAGATTCATTTGGCCGAGCATTTGCAGCAAATTTGTTCAGTTCATATTTTCTTTGTATGTCTGTGTTCTGAGAGTACAGAGGGTAAATAGCATTGCATCTAGTTGCTGTTGTGAGTCAGACTTGCTGCCAAAGTGCTGGTTGGCACAGTTAAACTGCCAGTCACATAAAAGTTTCACTCCACAAAAGAAAACACTTCCCCATGCCACTCTAGTTTCTTCACACTGGCCTGTTTACTATCATACTTCCAAAAATTTTGTTTTTATTCTCTTGGGGGGGGGGGAGTCAGAACCTGCAACCTGGGATGTCTGAGCCCTGGACAATATGTGAATGAATATGGAGCAGTGGTGGAAAGAGATTTGAGAGTGGAAAAACTGAAATACTTGCAGAGAAAGTTGTTGCAGTGCCACTTTGTGCACCACACATACCATCCCTTGTATGATGTAATATGGATGGAAGACAGCGTATGTTTCAGTGAAAAAGAAGCTAAGCTACATACATCGGCCTTGATTGTCACTCATAACACGTTATCAGCTGAGTGGGTTTGTTCAGCTCTGGCTATCGTATATAACAGAGTCAAGCCCATCACAAATAATCATAGGCAGTGTCGGTTTGTTTACCACAAATTCTGCCAGATGAAAGCTATATTATATTGGAACTATTTATCTTTTATGATGTATTTGTTTCATGATTGGAGAAAGATATCAATTGTTAACAGAATTATAGCCCCACAAAATACTATGCTCCCTCTCCACAAGCTGGACATGGCAGTTTTTTAAGTGCATTATTTACCACTACTGTCAGTTGCTATGATTACGTACTGTTGGTGATCAGTGACTTAATAATGATTATGGCATATTGGTGGAACAATATTGACAGGGGAAACCTGAATTACTCAGAGAAGAAGCTGTCTTATTGCCACATTGTCCACAAATGCCACATGGGCTGGCCTGAAATTGAGCCTGGGCCTCTGAGTGGAGAGGCTCAAAACTAACTACCTGAGCCAAGGCTCACACTTGACAGGTCTAAACAGCTGGGGCTGAGCTCGTGTGGTCCTGAAACAATAATTTATCCTCCCTCCCAGCTACCCTGTGGGCAGTGTACACGTAATTGATATTTATGGTTCTGAGAATTGCGACTGTTCAGATTCTTTCATTTGTGATGTGAAGCTGTGTGGTTTGTTTGATAGATACCAATGTTTTGGAGGAACCTTCTGCCTCCATGTTCAGAGCAGCCACCTTCCAGATCAAGGCAGCAGGTTCCATCAAAACACTGGTGCTTGCCTACAAAACCATGTGGTTTAACTTCCCAGAAGAATGTATCTTAACACATTACTTGTTTGAGAGCAACGTGACACACTTGGTGAGGTCCATCTTGCAGTGTATATTTTGCACTTGTTCTGCAGGGTAGAAAACAATTTATGAGATGTAACTATAAAGTGACACTACCATGTTATCTGTGTTATTTCCTGTTTTATGAGATGATGACCTAAGTTTATTTATCTGAGGAAGGTGTGGAAAACATGTATTGAACATAAAATGTGTTGCACTTTTCTCTGCAAATGTTCTTTGAATTATTTTCCCCCAGATACGTGTTCAGTGAGTTATGTGTGAATTACACTACAAAATTTACTGAATCTCCCAAATATTAATTTCATTATATTTTTGTTTAACAGTCCTTGATGTTCTGCGTGGACACCAATGGTCTGCATGCAAGGAAGAAGTACCAAAATGTGTGTTTGTCTTCCAGGCTGCAAGTAAATGCCACTGCTTTAAATCCAGAAATTTTGGAACCTCGAAAACTCAGGATAAGGGTGGAAAGAAAACCGTCAACTGGACCAGTGCGATTTAAAACAACAAATAATCATCAAGGTAAGGCACCTGTTGCAACCCTTTTGCTTTGTAGATACATGTACTTGTTTTGTTTCTGCATGTGGGATGCATGTGATTTCCTCAGTCCACTGAGTTCAGCAATAGGATAGACATCACCAGAATTCCAAAGATGTTGTTATTTTGACCAAATGTAATCTCAGCTTTCACCTGAATTTCTGTTGCCACCTTCTGCTTCTGTCTCTTCAGAGTCAGACTGCTTCGACAGAACATCAGCAGCAGTGAAGTACACATAGTTACTCTCTTTTGGATGTCCTGTGTGCCGCTTTGCAGGACATTCATTTCCATTGGATCCAATTTTTGTGAGAAATCCTGTTGAGGATTATGTTGACTGAATTGTGAAACATGCAAAAGATTCACGTGCAGTGAAATGAAGGTCAGTGGGAGAAATTTTTGACTCTTGAACACCACACGTATATTATGAGGCATGTAGATAAAGCACACATTCTTGCTGTCATGTTGTGAGTGCTTTGTACGCATGAAAAGTGCCCTAGATCAGGGGTATTGAAGTTTCTTTAGTAGTGGTTGACATGATCCATGTGTGTGTGGAAGCTGCATGAACTTTGTGTTGATTAAAGTGATACACTACTGGAAAATGCTTGACCGTTTTTAGCAGTAATGAGTCTTAATGCATTGAGATTTGAGGGGAGTGAATTACACAGCGTAATGGTACACAGGCAAGTATGCCCTGTGGTGCTACAAGGTAATACGTTCTAGTTAATTATGTAAATGAACGTGGGCAGGCTGCACATCAGGGATTTCTAGCACATGTCATGAATGTAGGCATTGTAAGGAAGGTGACCATTGCCTCTTACTGGTGCACATTATTATCTCAGGCTGCTGATGGGGAGGTTGTTGAATTTGTAAAATGTTAGGTCGTGTGTAGTTTGAAACAACATTACTATATTTGGAAAGAATAACAACCTGGATTTTGCATGTAAGAGTGTTGTGATGTGTGTGATGTTTGTGGTCTCCCTGTCTTGATACCAAGTTTAATTTGCCTAGCTGCAGTACTTAAGTATTATCTCTGTTGAACAGTAGACATAAATTTTATGTACGTAAGTTGTTTTACCTGTAGTACTGACCAGTTGTGGAGGCAAGATAAATCTGTTTCTTGATGCTTCTTTCAACACGTGGTTGCTTGTCAAGAAGACCAAATTGTAACATCAGCCACAGTGAATTCCACGTAGTCACTTTGGTGACAATCCTAGTGTGCTCAGCTTTCCAGGACATTCATTCCCGGTGGTTATGTTCTTTAGGAGGAACCCTGGTTTAAGATTATGTTGACTGAACTGTGATGCAAGCACAGCAGATTCACCTGCAGCCACTTGAAGATGAGTAAGAGAAAGTTTCACATTTGGGCAGGAGATGTGGCATATAGATAAAACTTCATACCTTCTTGTTGTTTGCGGTAAGTGGAGTTGAGTGACAGATATCATGTTGACTTTTCGTGCCTTATGCCGAAGAAAAGTTCCCCTAGACAAAGGATATCTTAAGTTTTTCAATAGCAGTTTACATGACCTATTTGTGTGTGTGCAGGCTGCATTAGTGATGACATAGTGCACTCACCATAAAAAAAACAAGTGTTTTAGCAGTAATAGTAATTATTACAGTAACAATAACAGTAATTGTTAGTTAAATAGTACAGCAGATGATGAGATTAATATAGTTCATTGACATTGATGAAGTCAATTATGCGATGGCAGTGGCAGACAGGGGGTTTGGTCTTATGGCTGTAATAGGTAATGCATGCTAGTTAATTGGGTAAAAATTGTTTTGCTAAAGAACCTCAGGCAGTGTGGAACCGGTGGTCAAGAAAGTGACATGTGGGCCTGCAGGCCACCTGTTGGGTGCTCTGGCTGTGACTGAACATAATGATGTAGCTTGCTTTGTATTTGAGATGTACCTGGTTGGAGTTATGTTCTTGACTAGCCCATACACACTTTCTCTAATATTGCGATGCATCCAGAACTGTATCCAATAAACACTTGCTAGCAGTAACTCCAGATTCTGGAGATTGAAGGTTTTAACATTTGAATTTCTGGGGTGCAAGGATTGGTTGTTCATGCAGCCAGTTGTGGTGTATGAGGTGATGACGTATGTGTGGGAAGAGGCTGTTTGCAAAGTCTTCTGTTGTCACAGTACAGTAAATTGTGTCTTGAAGTTTGATAAGAGGAAGTGGTCACTAAATGGTGATTTTCCTTCACCAAGACAGAGTGATCAAATCAGAACCATGTAGTGTACAATGGGGAGGTTAGGAAGCATAAAAATTTGGTTGGTAACAAAAGGGTAGAGAGCTTATGGGGAGACCAAGACGTAAGTGAAGATTCCACGTGTCACAATAGTGCATGGTGCTGTCAGCCCAACTGTTTAATTTTCAAATGACACTTGACTGTGTTCATTATGTTAAGGGGTGCAGGTAGTTGAAGTGAATCTTAAGGGAACTGTGTGTGAAGGCGTGGACTGAACTTTACTGGGTCATGAACATATCTGGAAGTGGGCTTTTGTTGGACTGATCCTGACAGAACATTATTTGATTAATTACGATATTACAGGCAGATGAAAGCTTACAAATGCTTGTTACCATTTATAGACCGAAGGTGGTTGATTACAGAGGACTTGGGAGAATGTGTGAACCAAAGACAGAAGAAATAACAGAAAGTTGGAGAAACATGCATAATTGATGCTTCATAATTTTTACCCCATGTGAAATACTAGGATGATCAAATCAAGGAGGGAAAGGTGTGTGGGTCATGCAGCACGCATGGGAGTGAAGAGAAACTGTACAAAGTATTAATTGGAGGACCTGAAAGAAGGAAGCCACACAGAAGACCTGGTTCATAAAGAGCTGGGATGGGAGGGCGTAATACGTTCATGGTTGAGGACAGGGATGAGTGTGAAGATGGTAATAATTTTACTATTATCCTCCCATCTATGCCTAGGTCTTCCAAGTGGTGTCTGTCCCTCAGTTCTCCTCACAAAAAACCTGTGTGCACCTCTCCTGCCCACTGTATGTGCCAGTGTAAAAACATACCATGACACTATTTCATAATAACATTCTGTACATAATATGTGTCTGTGTGCAGACTGTGAAGAAGAACAGAAGAGTGTCTATGCAGTGGATGGAATGGTATCATCATCTGAGAAGAGTCCAGGATGCAAATATCCGAATGTGCCTCACATTATGTTATATGTTTATTTTTCTTTCGTTGTTCATCTATTTTGCTAAAAAGATGTGCTTAACTGTAGTCTATTTAAAGTAACTGATCACCTTTAGTTTGCATCACCATGTATAATATACTCAACTATAATTTTGCGTGTTTTTTGTATGGGTGTGAGACTTGGTCTCACATTGAGGGAGGAACATAGGCTGAGGGTGTTCGAGAATATGGTGCTGAGGAGGATATTTGGGCCTAAGGGGGACGGGGTAACAGGGGAGTGGAGACGCCTACATAACGAGGAACTTAATGATCTGTACTCATCACCAAATATTATTCGGTTGATCAAATCGAGAAGAATGAGGTGGGCGGGGCAAATAGCACGTATGGGTGAGGGGAGAAGAGCATACAGGATTTTGGTGGGGAGACCTGAGGGAAGGAGACCACTTGGAAGACCCAGGTGTAGATGGGAGGATAATATTAAAATGGATCTTCAAGAAGTGGGATGGTGGGGCATGGACTGGATTGATATGGCTCAGGATAGGTACAGGTGGCAGGCTCTTGTGAGTGCGGTAATGAACCTTCGGGTTCCATAAAACGCGGGGAATTTCTTGACTAGCTGATGACCTGCTGGCTTCTCAAGAAGGACTCTGCTCCATGGAGTTAGTTAGTTGGTTAGTTAGTTATGTATAATATACTCATGGTAAGAGAGATCGGATATTCTTGCGGTAGTGCTGTGAAGACTACTGTTTGCAGGGATGTTTGGTATGCTGGTGGATAGGTACAAGTGTTCTGGAGGGATATGGTGACTCCATCTTTCTTCTGTCCTGAAGATGGAGGTAGCACATTCTTCCGGATGGTGGGTACCTATCTGTGAAGGTGCATGGTGTTTGGGTTCCCTCATACACAGCACGAGTAGTGCTTCATGTAACAGTATGTTTAGTTGATAGTGTTGGCATGGCATCCCAGAAGAAGGTGCTGTTGTAAGTGACATTGTGTGTCATCAATTTCAGATTCAGCAAAATGCATCCTGGGAGTCCCTTCCCCCAGTACACCATATATGACTGCAGACCAGAAGCTCCCCAACATCCCCAATCACTGCATTGCAGGGAGTCCATATAGTAAAGGTGTGTGTCATGTTTGGGGATTCAGAGCTGATGTTGATGTCAAATATTTATTTACTTTCTGTAGCTGAACATAAGTTGCAATGTTATGAGGTGTGTTGTTCAGAGAACAAATTGATTCATGCATTGATAAGTGGATGGTAATTGAGGATTTAATACTCCTTGTTAACAGGGTATGGGAACCTCATTGAGAAATTGCTTGTGCAGTTCGTGAAGCATGTGGTCAAGTAGTGGGCAAGCCTGGGCAGTGTAGATGGTCCTTCTTCGCTCTGTGTCATCTGCAGGGATGATATCAGCTGTAGTCTGAGTTTTGAGCACCCGGTAAGTATCCCCACATGACTGTGTTTCTGCACTCCAACTATGAACAGTCCTGTAATACATGTGCATGTTAGGTCAGTTCCTAATTGTGTGAACGTTAAGAAATTGAATGATTATTGATTGTTTATTTTCATCATGCTTGGCAAAATTTGTGTAGGACACATCAGTACAATATATGTACAACTGTTCATCTGAATCATCACTCTCATCATCATTATCATATACATCAGAAAGAGTCAACATATTAATAGTTCTTAGATTTATAGAGGGTCCATTTCTTAAAGGAAGCCCTCACATCATAAAGAATTACATTTTGCATGATAAAAACCGTAAGACAGATATTTCTCCATGAAGTAGCAGGCCTGTTGCAATAAGACACTTTTAGTTTCCTTCTGATAATTGTATATTCTTTATAATCGTTAAATGAATTGGCAAGTTATGATATAGGTTTATCCCCGTGTTGTTTACATTTTGTTTAAAGATATCTTACCTACCTTACCATCCATCTCTACAGCCCTTAGTGGGCTTTGGCTTCCTCCACTATAGCACCATTTTCAGGGCTAGTTGCTTCGGCAGGTGAGTTGTTACACACTCCTTAGCGGATTCCGACTTCCATGGCCACCGTTCTACCGAGGCTTTAGTGTCGTTTTCTGAACAAAATTTGTTTTATGTGATAAGGGTGTTAACCTTATGCACAACCCCCACCCTGGAGGACCAGGGTGCTTCTCTTAGTCTGGTACCTACCCTTTGACCTGTCCGGCTTGGGAGGCCCTACCAGTAGCTACGCTACCGCCGGTATAGCTCTCTGGGTCATTGGTACGCACAAGCCCCACCACCACGAACAGGTGGAAGCACCATCGGTGGGGTGTTTAAAGATATCAGTTCTACAAAACATTGATTGAAAATCTCATCTTTGGCATGTATTATAATCGTGCCTATCTGAGTTTTATTCATACTTACTCCTCTTTCATTTTGAGTAATACACAGTTACCATTATGTACATACATGGCACTGGGACTGTATTTACTGTTTAAAACTATTTCCTGCAGGAGGTAACTCTTCGTATATTACTAATTAATCTTATAACTGTCTTTACTAGTTTAAAAAATTGCTCTTTTTCCCCATTACCTCCTCCTAGAAAGTACGTCATACCTGAAATGCAACTGGAAGTTTGCAAAGTGTGTACTTTTCAAGACATTTACACTTATTATACCTTTAAGGGATTGCATTACATAATAACTGTTAACTGTTACCCAGTTCTGGGCTTACATTTTTTATATGAACATCCCAGTTCATATTTTCAGGCAGATGTAAACCCAGAAATTTTGTTTCATGTTTATACTTAATTTCCACTTTGTTAAATCTGATTTGAGGTTTTAAAAAACTTCTGTTTTGCCAAGCATGAAACAACAGTGCTGTAGTTTTCTCATTCTTTATCACTAACACATTTGCATCAAGCCAGATTAGAAATTGTTTTATAACTCTCTTTATTTTATGATTTAGAATATCCTCATTTGCAGCCTTTATTAGAATATTTGCATCAGCAGCAAACAGCACTGTCTGCCTTTTGTATATTTATTAGAGATTGTATATATCTAATAAACATAAAATTCGGCCAAGTTCAGAACCCTGAGGTACACCATGTTTAATTTTGTTTAAACCAGAAATATATCTTCCTGATATCTTCTTGATGCATTCTCATAATTTATTTAAACCATAGATTTGCAACCCCTCTGATTCCATAAGCATCTAATTTATAAAGTAAAATTTTGTTTTAATACATCATATGGTTTTTGATTAGTCAAAGGAAATTCCAGTTAGGTTTATGTGTTTTTCTATGGCCTGTTGAATACTTTCAAGCAAATCATGAATTGCTGTTTCAGTTATTTTCCCTCTGTAACCATTTTGAGCCTATGTTAAGTCTTTTTTGATGCATTCACAATAAAGGGTTGCAAAATTGCATGTGTTAGCTTGACAATGTCTGCAAGAGGTGGAGAGATGCTGAGTGGCTGCTGTTGATGTTATGCTGTGATGTGTTGACGTGTTATGATGTTTGTTAAAATTGTACCAAAATATAGGGCATTTTACATTGGGACCTGCATGAATCTCAAGTGTCAACTTGGTAACTGTTTAATATAGCAAGAGCGTTTCCAGCAAAGCCTGTAGAAGGAAATGTAAGAATGTACTGTTTGTGTGTGTCTTATGATTATGGGGGTAATTGAACGTAGGTGAGTGAATGCACCAGAAATGTCACACTGCATGTGTGCAGTTCTTAACTTGTTAATGTTCGGAGTCATGTGGTGATGTGCTAAGTTGAAGTAATGATGTGTACTGCTGAGCAGATAATGTCAGGGTTACAAAATGAAGGAGAGTGAGATGGGGAGGGCATGTAGTGCATGGGAGACTTCAGAACGTGATAAAAAATCTTTGGCCCGAGAAACTGAATTGAAGATCCCACATGGCGTATCCAGGCATAGATGGTAGGGTAATAGAAATGTGGATCTAGTGTGGGTGTGCTGCTTGTATTAATCTTAGGATATGGAAGATGTTCCCAAAAAGAGTGACAAATAATGTGACTCACTGTGCCAAGTATTTGCTTTGCATGAAGGGCTGTGCTGTACATTAGGTAACAAACTTTGGTGAAGAGATCTGGGATAGGTCAGTTACTGTAGCAGCTGGGCTGGGTTCTCCCAGGAATTGTGGAAATCTGGATGAGTGATCAGCCCGATGCAGAGGCCTCTGCCTTACAACACACAACACTCACAAGAGACAGACATCCATTCCCCCAGCGGGATTTGAGCCTGCAATCCCAGCAAGCAAGCGGCCGCAGGCCCACGCCTTAGACCACGCGGCCACTGGGATTGTGAGCAGCTGTTACGATTCCCTAAATGCTGTCCTTGGTCCAGCTCTGTAGAGGTTTATCCAATTACATTGTGAGTTAAGTGGGAATTATTGCACACAAGTAGCAACATATTTTTGGACTGAAATGATGAGCAAAGTACTTGCAGAATTTTGAGATTTTAATGGCAGTGTGTTGTCAGACATGGAATGAAAGCAGTATGAGTGATTTATACAATGAGGTA
Organism: Reticulitermes speratus; assembly: GCA_021186555.1. Taxonomy (NCBI): domain Eukaryota; kingdom Metazoa; phylum Arthropoda; class Insecta; order Blattodea; family Rhinotermitidae; genus Reticulitermes; species Reticulitermes speratus. Next base: position 22,941,312 of record JAJKFL010000012.1, read on the forward strand.
GTGATGTCAGATTGCTTCATGATGATGGATGTTGAGTGAGTTGAGACAGTAACTGCATGTGTTGCTAACAAAGTGGAATTGTGCAGAGGCAAATATTTATAGGAATGGGTGAATGTCAGAATATTTTGTGACTGTAGATATAGCTGAATTATTTGTAATAAGACTTGTGGGATACTGTGCCAATTATGTCAAGACTGCCACACACTCTCCCACTATTCTTTAAACTTCAACAGTTCTCTTTTTATGAATATGCCAATTTTGATTGTATGAAGAAGCGGTATGTAGATCATTAATTACCTTTAATGGGAATGGTTTCTACAGTACATAAAATATGTGTTGTGACATGTTATGGGACTGATGATCACATCAGTTTTGGAATTTGGTGTTTTCATGTCTGCTTGGTCCACATAGGTTAGGTCAAGTTGATTTATTCTAACATCATATAGAAGCATTTCAGTAGCAGTTTTTACATTCCCAAAGCTATGGATAATGGCAGAAAAAAAGTGAATAAGTGTGTTCGCATTTGTTGGCGCTAATGCAAAGCAAGAATTCAATTTATTCATGGAACCAGGACCACAATACGAGCTACACAGGATACATTATTTTCACAAAACTACAAAACTTGTGTTGTAACATGTGAAATGTTGTGCAAACTATGATTTGAAGATATCAAACAAATTTGGAACACTATAGTAATGTCACATTATATTCACCGTGCATTCTGTCTTATATAATAGCTTTTATTTTAACCAACATATGCACTACACCTTTGTCGTCATATATACCCCTACATATGTTTCGACTACTTATTAGTCATCATCAGGGGGATCAAAGTATATAAACACAGACTACACATCCACTATAATAGTTGGTTAACGTTCAATGTTAAAATAAGATGAACTATGTTCACTATAAGAACATGTAGCATTTTTTGCTTCAGTGGTTAAAATGTACATGTGCGTTTGTTTTCCTTTTTGGATTAAAACGTTTAAAATTTATTTAAAATTAATGGCAGCTGGTATTGTTTCCTTCTCAAATGGCTGGTGAATTTATCTGTGGCGTTTTGTTGTGCCGTGTTCTGTAGGCTTCACCTGATGGCTGACGCAGCTGTGAAGGCTATATAAGATGACGGGGAATTTCCATTAAAACTGCAATAACCGCACTGCCTTGACTTTTCATGTGCACTGCGTTAGTTACTAGTCAGATATCCCCAGCAGCATGCATTTAGGCGGATAACATCGCGCACAGATTATCGCGAAACATATAACAGCGTCCTCGTCACGGATTAGAGGTCCCGGCCCATACCGTATATTCGTGCCGTAAATATACGTTTAGCTAATTACGATACGTACTTGAACTACAATTGATGTAAGAAAATACTTGGAATGATGTTATGTATCTGAAATTACGTCTATGTTGAATTAACGAAATCTGAAACATGTCAATAAATTATTTACTGACAAGCGCAGATCATTTTGGAAGGAAAATAATTTTCTCAGATTGACATCAATCAGGGCTAAGGTGACGACAGCGTGTAGCGAATGGAATGACGTGCTCACGGAGCGGAAGGGGGTGGGGGCTATTATTGGTTGGGTGGTGGTTGGACAGGGGTTTGGCGAAGTTGATACGAAATTATGGTTACCGAGCTGGCTAGGTGTTTGGTACGTTGTTGCTGTTCAGTTGTACGGCTCTTCAGATTACTACTTTTGTATAAATTACGTGGTAAGTCGAGAGTGTTGAAATGGTTGCTCCGGCAGAACTGGTGCCCACGATACATGCACTGTAACGTGGATAGGCATGCTACCGGTATTGGAGTGAGTGTGGTTATGTGGGGTTGAAATAATTTCGACGGATTTTACGAATCCACCTTCGAAAACTGAGGTAAGTACAAGATGCTTTCCCACACAGTGTTATGTAGATGTGTATAAAGGTGAATTATATGTTTGGATTATTCAGATAATTGCCGATAAGTCTGAAGGATTTCAGGCGCACGCTTTCGTTGCTGTTCAATGGCTGTGCAAACGACGGCAATTTCCTTCGTCAGCTGGTGCAGGCATTATTGTTTTACAGATGCCCCGAAATAAGAGTAACTCAAAATGAAAAAGAAATCACTGAAGTATATGCTTTATGTCAAAATGCTACATGGTTTGAATCCATTTGACGCGTGTCACATGGCGTCTTAATTTGTAGGAGAAAATCAAATCAGCTTCAACAAATGTTAAGTTTATTATCCACTGCACGAAAGAGTACTCTGGCTAGGGCAAGTAACCCTTGGATTATGGAGCAAGAACAAACTGTTACTGTGCTGGGTACATTTTTTTTTTTTGTCCAGCGTTCTCTTCCAAGCTGTTACTTAGGCTTAGTTTATGGTAAAAATTGCTTGTATTCAAATTGTTTACTTCTCACGCAGTTTTATGAGACGAAAAGTGTAAAATTTATGGTAGCGGGGGAAATAGACATAGAGCAGAAATGTGAATGAAATTTGTATTATGATTGGCCTCTGCAGCTGTTGCCCATTACATGAAGTGCCTTGATGGAGTGGTACTTGCATGCCCATTCAGATCACTGGAAAAATTTCCAATCTGGTTTTTCTGTGCTTGGCTGTTGGACAAATAGTACATTTTTGATGCAGTCTTCGTAGTTTCTCTCATTGGTTGTGGGGGAAGTTGTTTTTTTGTTTTTGTTTTTTGTTTGTTTGCAGGATATTGCCATTGCTGTCATTGCACTGTGAAAATGTTTCTTGAATTTCCACTCTCAGCATTTCTGCTTATATGTTGTGTTACCATCTCTTCTCCAAGAGAAGGCAGAAAGAGATGTCTTTGATTATTTTTCTTTTGTTGCCAGTTAGGATATTTCAGCATCCACAGTGTAAATAAATTTACACACGCAATATTAATCAAGTTTGGGATAGTTTCAAAGGCCAGCATTGTAAGATGAAAACTTACAGTGAAACACAACACACATTTTATATAGGTATGAACAGCCATGTGTTCTTGTTAATCAGATAGTCTTCATTGGGTTATACACATGAGATAAAAAGTAAAATTTCTAGTTGCAATTTTGTTAAGATGAGATCTGAGGCTTTACAGTATTTTAATTCTGTAGGTAGTGTAAAAAATATATAAAGGTTTCAGGTTACTGGCCTTTGCCCCTTAAACATATTTTCAGCATAGGAATTTTGTACACTGGCAGTGTTGCAGGAAAGTAAGACTTATGCTGCAGAGAAGTCAAATGTTGATAAAGGCTGTGTGGTGCTCTGTGCTTACCTAGTGAACATTGTCTGGTTTGCAGTAAACCAGTGTGGAATCTTAGTAATTTATTGCTGAAATTTTGGTTTGTAATGTACTTGCGTAGCTTGTTAAGTATTGCATTTGAAGGTGAAGGTATGGTACTGTGGAGTGCATGACTTGCAGGTCTGTTTGTTACGGACGTTATTGTACTGTGTCTTATCAATGTGTGGCATGATGCATTTGTTTTTGTGCAGGATTCGTGGAGAAAGATAGCAGCCATGTGAACGTTGGAGCCTGTGTTGTGTTTGTGCTGTCTGTTTACTTGCCCTGACTTGCCAAGAAGTGCGCTGATGCAGTTGCTAGATGGGTGGAGCCTTTGACAGCAATGGAGAAGGTAATGACCCCTTAACATGTGGAGGGCACGCTGTCACACGTTTCAGGACTGTCATGAAATGTAATAATGCAAAGTAGCACTCAGTGGTGTATGGGATATGAGGGAAATGATTGATGGTTCATTTACACCTTACGGGACTTGGAGAGGTCTGGAGACCGTAGTTGGTAGAATGACTCTCTGAGGCTGTAACCCCAGTGGGGGCAAGATATTTTCTCTTCGCCATACTCATTTATACCAGCCGTGGGGCCCACCTAGCCTCCTGTACAATGAGTACCCGGTCTCTTTCCTGGGGTTGAAGTGGCTGGGTGTGGTATTGAACACCCACCCTGATCTAGTGCCAAAGTTAAGAATTCCCCCGTGTGTCAGTTATGGCATGTAAAGTGTTGACAGTTTCCCTTACCATATTGGGCTTGCATCACAGGAGTGTTATAATGTTTAATTAATCTTCAGGAAGCCAAATGCCACAGTGGGGTAGCACTTGAAACGCACTGTTGAAGGTTTGTCATAACTTAAGGAAGCTACAATGCATTAACAATTTTTATTTTTCCTGCTCTCACAAATGATGGGTTGTATTGGCGTTGTCTTTTACTGATGTGTTCTCTTGCTCTGTCAAGAAGAAACTTGTGTGTACATGTGCCTGCGCAAAACTGGTCCAGACTTTTGTGTCATTTGTTCCCTAGCAGTGCAAATGTGCAAGTGAGGTACAGGATGTCTTAGCCCAGGGGTTTATAAATTTTCAAAAAATCTGAGAGCCTCATGATTCATTCAGGTGTCAGTAGGTTGACATGAAAGATGTTACATACTGAGGACTCAACAGATATTAGGTGCCACTTTGGAAAATTAAGCCACCTGGGCAACATGTACTCAGGATTTGTGCAGCCCTGTCTGAGTCACGCTTTGGAGCTCCCAGAGGTGTAAGACACTGAGGCCACCCCTGTGAACATAAACAGCACTCCTCTCATTGTGGTCATGTTATGTTTCACAGGAGTTATCCACACTGCCGGTGGAAGGAACCTGTATTCGTAGCAGTAACTTGGTGTCGAGGATGAAGGACCATCATCTATGTTCCTGCTGTTACAGTGTCAGGTACGTTGCTTGTCTTGGCGCTTACTATTCACGTTGTACATGACATATTGGGACACTGCAGGATTACTTATTGGTGTAGAACTGAGCACTTGCGTGTGCCTTTTTACAGTGACATCTTGTGAGATTGCCACATAAACTTGGAGGAGAATCTTCTGCAGAGAGATCTGGACCACTGGCGAACCGTCATGCTGTTGCAAAACGACGCAGCTGTGTAGCAGGAACGGTACATTGCCTTGTGATGAGGAACAGTGCGCGCCGCCTGAGAACGGGCGACAGGTTGAGATATCTTGCTTACTGCTGGTGGCGGTGAGTCACAGACATTTTATAAGAAAAGTGTGATGGGAGAATGTTTGTCTTGTGTCCCCGATCTGAATATGCCGTATTTACTCGAATGCAAAACGACTTAAGACGACTCCACAAAAATAATATGTGTGCTAAGAAGAAGTATTTCACTATTAACTTCGTACTCTTAATACACAAAGCCTGTCACATTCTATCTACCTTTACCAATCAGTGTCGCTGTCTGCAACGTCACAGTCAGTGCCTTCATCTTTCTTACACTCACTCCTAACATTCCCATCCTCTTCACTGCCGTTCCACTACATATCGTCATCAGTATCATCCACTGCATTGGATATACAGCACTTGTTAAAACACTTCACAGTCACTTCTGGTGAGATGTGCTGCCATGCCATTACGATCCACATTGACCAAATAAATAATACATTTATATTTCATGGTTTATGAACTTACATTAACCTATGAAGATTCACAATTTTCTTCACAGATGATGTTAGTGGTGTTAAGAATTGTAAATACATGTGTTGTGGATTTTTGTGATGTGTCTGTGGTTTGATTAGTCTGAGCTGATGGCTGTTTTTTATGGTTCTTAATTTGTGGATTTGTCCAGGTTGTGTTTTTGAGTCTTGTTAATTTTTAATTTTTCAATAGCTATTTTCCTGTTACTGTCCTAGGACTAGATCTGTTCACAGGTGCATATCTTAACTAGTTTACTGTTTCTATGGTGTCCAGTGAGAGAATAGCTCAGTTAAGAGGTCCATCAGGTCAGGTGCTTCTTTAACAAATCGGACACTTTACAAAGTCTGAAAAAAAAAGGTTGTGTCAGTTAACTTTAGTCATGCTGTGGTTTCTGTTTTGTTTCAACATGACGATTTGGCGATGCGGGCCTTGGTTTGCCTCCGCATGGTCTGGTTGATGGTCACTCGGTTTGCTGCATTATGGTTCGGTATTTGATACATGAATTTAAGAACCAAATTTAAGAAAAAGAGAACCTTGGCTTGCATTCTAGTAAATACAGGAATCCCATGAAACTTTTAAGTCCATTTCACAACAGAAGGACGTGGGTCCACATTTTGAGTTTTCAGAACCAAAGGGGGGGGGGGGGGGATTTCCTTCCTACCTTGAAATTGAAGTCTTACTTTTTTGCTTTGTGTTCAGTAAGTTCCTGACGTACATGGTTAATTCATTCTGACAGTTTCCATGTAGGTGGAAAACTGTAAGTCTGACAGTGCAGAAGTGTGATATATATTTTGACACACATGGTCCTTTCATAGTTAAAGATTAATTGTGAGAATTGTGTTACAATAATTTTTACAGACACAAAATATAAGTATACATACAGTAAACATGTTTGAGAACATAGCATAATTTAAAGTATTATAATATATATATGAAGCCATGTAAGTTGGGGACTTAAAATGTAGCGTGCTTACTCTGTACAATGTAACTTTGTATTGCTGTGCATTTCATGGTGTTAAAATTGCTTTTGTTCGTGCCTTGTGTTTTAAACATAGTGTGTATATAAACATGTACATCTTCAAGTCGTCTGAGCCACCATTACTTCAGTATTTGAACTGCCATATGGTTTGTGGTTCTGTGCTGCTTGAAGGAATTCTGCATGTGTGTCTGCCGAGGTGGCACACGGTTTGTGTTACTTGTCATAACGGTATTGTGCATAGCCATCAGTTATGTTTTGTGGAAAACGCTTTCACTTACACATTGTAAGATTTTTGCTGTCTCAGAAACGTGTTGCATTTGATTGTGATAGTGAAATTCGGTTGCTTCTGTTTTGTTGACTGGAAAAATAGTTGGCAGGATGTGGAAAGCGTGGAATTGTTTGTGTTGGAGGTTCAGGGAAATGTGGGGGTACGGGAGACGTGTTAAGGGTTCATAAAGTGAAGTTGCTGCCAAATAGTGTTACCAGTTGCTGTGATATCTTGGAAGAGGCACCCTCAAGGTTCAATATATTGGGTGATGTCAGCAGGAAAGTTGATACCTGTTAACCATGAGTAGCCATTCAAGGAATCGGCAGTCCCATTCCAGGATTTCAGAAACGTCCAACTTCATCAGTTCGGTTCATGACGCTACAGTTTAGTGAGCGGCTTTCATTTCATGTAGGGGGAAACCATATAGTAAGTGGGCACTTAAGGAATATTCACTGTTTGAAGTGTAATAGGATCCATAGATTTGGCTGCTAACTGCATTGTGCATAGCCCTTCCTGAGAAGCTAAGAGGTCCTCATCTAGTAGAGAGATCCCCGCATTTTGTGGAACATGGAGGCTCATTACCGCATTCACAAGTTCCTACCATCCATCCCTATCCTAAGCCACAGCAATCCAGTCCATGTCTTCCCATCTTACTTCTGTAAAATCCATTTTAATATTATCCTTCCATCTATGTCTAGGTCTTCCAAGTGGACTCTTTCCCTCAAGTCTCCTCACCAAAACCCTACATTAACCTCCCCTGTCGCCCATTCATGCCACATGCCCCATCCATCTCATTCCTCTTGATTTGATCATGTGATTAATATTTGTGATCAGTACGGTACATGTCATAAAGCTGCTTGTTACGTTACGTGGTCTTCTTCAATCCCCTTATTTCTTGTAATGCTAGAATTTTAGTTTGTGAGTTTTGAATCTGGTGTGCTATCCCTCATTCTATCTGGCTTTAATAATGTGCGTGCATTCCATGTGCCAATGCCGATGATATCATCCTTAGTCCTTTTTGCATGCCTAGGTCGTCTGTTACAATCCATCCTATCGTTCGTTACTTGAGTTCTATTAGCACTTACATTTTCCGGAGACAGGTCGCTGGCCTGAAGTCCAACCCCCGTTAACCTCGGAGGACCAGGTATTTTCTGTCGGGGGCTATGCTCCCCTAGCTCTCTCCGAATTAATGCATCCGGAACCCGCGTTGCGCCCCTGCCTGTCTTAACCACCAATTGGTGTTGCCCGCGGGTCATGACGTGGACATGCACATGTGGGACTTGGCTGGTATAAGTGGCATTTCTTGTGTTTTACTGGTGCCCCTTCAAGAGCAGGAGGCACACGCGCAAGACCACGTACTGCTCCTGTGCCCCACCTGTCCATTATGCACGATTGCGATACATCTATCTATCATAATTTAACCTTTAATGCCGACATTAATTCCCCCGCTCAGAGGAAACCTTCTGAGATGTTTAAATGGGGATTTTAATTCTTAATGCTTATAGCTTTATTAAAAGAAATTGGTTCGGTCTTGCAATGTAATGGTAGTGCCTGGGAGGAAACATACAGGACATATAAATGATGAGAGTAGAGTGCAATGTAATGGCAGTGCCTGGGGGGAAACATGCAGGACATATAAATAATGAGAGTAGACTGAAATGTAATGGTAGTGCCTGGGAGGAAACATGCAGGACATATTAACAATGAGAGTAGAGTGCAATGTAATGGTAGTGCCTGGGAGGAAACATGCAGGACATATTAATAATGAGAGTAGAGTGCAATGTAATTGTAGTGCCTGGGAGGAAACATGCAGGACATATTAATAATGAGAGTAGAGTGCAATGTAATGTTAGTGCCTGGGAGGAAACATTCAGGACATACTAATAATGAGAATAGAGTGCAATGTAATGGTAGTGCCTGGGAGGAAATATGCAGGACATAATAATAAAGTTAGTAGAATGCAATCTAATGGTAGTGTCTGGGAGGATACATACAGGACATATTAATAATGAGAATAGAGTGCAATGTAATGGTAGTGCCTGGGAGGAAACTTACAGGACACATTAAATAATGACCATAGAC